>CM049865.1:37681148-37726148 GCA_027474115.1 Schizopygopsis malacanthus
AGGGCATATTATGTGCAATGATCTTCCATGCTGTCTTTGTAATTGTTAGTTGCTATGGAAGTTTTTAACAAGGGCTACCGGGCAAGAACGTAGTCCATGTGCTGTGATGTTGATGAGGCCTCGGCTGCGTTCTCTTTAGCTGTAGATGTTTGGGGTAATCACAGGGACGTGGAGGGTGTGGGGTCCTTGTGGTCCTGCAGAGACATCAAGGTGGTTTTGCTGCATTTTATTTCTATTGTAAATATGACCGCATGCTACCCCACGAGAGAACTAGTCCATGGTTTTGTATGACAGGGAAGCTTTATTGTAGAACTTGTAATGATTATTCAGCAGCCTTATAAGGATTTCCTGTTGAACTGGGTTAACTTCTGACAGGAATAGGCTTTGGTGGGTGACTCTTCTGAGACTTGACTAAATTATGTGTCCTGTATTACCACTATTTGAGATAATGTCATAGTGACCCTATGATATTATCTCATGACATTAGTGTCAAAATAAGTGCCATAAGTGTCAACAATAAAGGGAATTCTTTAAAAAAAACACTACTATAAAAACACATGCAATGTTTTTAAATATTAAAATGTAAACTAATAGTAAACTATACTCTTTAAGGGTTGTTTCAAAGATCATGAATTAATAATAAAAATTTTGGGGGAGTTGCACTCATGACATTTTACAACCTGAACAAACCTTCTGACTTTGTCATAAAAAAAAGTTGTTAATTTTTTTTTAAATCTCTTGAACTTGACAAAGTTCAAAGACAAAGTCTCGATGATATAATTTTCTACTTTTATGATAGGCAATTTTTTTCCTGTATATGTATCTGTCTGGTTGTGTGAAATGATTGTTGGTTGTGTCACATGACTTTTTACTGGACATAGAAATGCTAAACTAATTAATACGGTTTTTTCTCTAGAATTGTTTTTATGAGGCTTTTTAAAAATGTTTTTATGAAATCAAGACAGTTCTGTCACCCAGACATTATTAATTTATGCTCCCAAAAAATAAAAAAAAAATATCATTATTAAGGAAAAAAAATACAAGCATACTGAAGAAGTCACATAAATTATATATTTTAATGTAATGTATTTAAAAAAATGTAGATTTGGGAAATGAGCATCATGTAACTGACCAGCTTCTCCCTGGATAGAACAATTTATAGCAAGTTCTCTCAGAAATTGCTGTATTTCACTAATAATTACAAATTAACAATGGGCAAAACATATTACATGTTTAAAAAATAAAACACTGAAATAGCTTTTTTTATAAAACATACTTTATTAATCTTTTTTATTTCTACACATTTCTTTGTTTCAACACAGAAATGGCAAATACAAAAAGGAAATGTGACATTTTAAAATGGAAAACTTTAAATATAATAATCTGTTATTTTTCAATTTACAAAAAAAAATATATATATATATTTTTTTACATTATCTTTACATTTTATCTGTAGCTTCATCATCTATATCAAATGTAAACTGACACTTGCAGTATAATCTTTCGCACCTGTGCTAATGTTGCTTGTTGACTTTCTAACTAATGGTCACACAGGTGGAGAAGGTATTAAATCGATGGAATTTGACATGCAAGCAAACTTAAGGACAAAGTGTTCAAGCTGGGTGGTATTGGTTATCAATACGGATTAGTGTTCTGGTCTGCCATTTGTGGAAAGCGTGAAGAAGAAAAGGGGAGCGTGCAGAGAAAGTAAACGGAGTCTATTGTGTTTTATGTTGACCAAACTGCTGCATTACTTTGCTCAATCAGTCTTGTTTGTGTGTCCTTCCCTTTGTGACATCTTGAGTGTCCTGTGTCTTTGTTGGCAACATTTCAACCCCCTGAAAGCCTTGAGAAACAACATTTAATCCTTTTTTTATTTTGGCACTTTCTAGTAGACTTGTATCAGTCGATATTTTTTTTGGAGGACGTAGAGGGTTTTGACATTTCTGTTGTTGCGCAAACTAAACCATTGTGTGTTTGAATAGACCTAAGCTCTTGAGCACTGCTTCCTGATAGTGTATGCATGAACACTAAGACTCAGAAGGGAAGGAAAACAGTTCTCAGTGAGTTTGGGAAGGAAGTAAAAAAAAACAGCCCTTGTGTGTTCAGACAGCATGCTGTTCTGAGAAGCCTCATTAACAGCTCACATTCCATACCTTAGTCACCTTGTTTTGAAACTCACATTTTAATCAGGCGTTCAGAGGAATAATATTTAATGTGGTGCATTTAAAATGAGTTTCCAGCTTGGATTTCAAATTAGGATTGTTTTTCAGAACAATGTGGTACTCTGAGGAAATTGTTGACTCGAAGCAAGAGAATTTTGGCTCTTTAGAAACTGCAAAAAAGGAAGTCTTATGGGTCAGGAAGGTGCTAAATTAGGAGTCTCCGACATTTTTTTGAATGAGAGCAATTGTACTTGAGCTGAACTATGTTTCTGTGTTAACTTTACTCTGTTCAGAGTCAGACTCAGTCGCCAAAAACATTCATAAGTGAAAAAAATCTACATATAAATGTACCAACACGAATGTTTAAATGTTTGGAGTTTGTGGGATTTTAATTTTTGAATGAAATTTAATATTATTAAGCAAGGATTGATTAAATTTACCAAAAGTGACAGCAAAGACATGGTATTACAAAATATTTTTACTTAAAATAAACTCTGTTCTTTGAAATGTCTATTCACCAAAGAATCTTAAAAATATATATCTTGGTTTCACAAAAATATTAAGCTGCACAACTATTTTCAACATTGATAATAAGAAAAGATTATTGAGCAGCAAATCAGCAAATTAGAATGATTTCTATGGATCAAGTGGCGCTAAAGAAAACAATTCAGATTTGCTTCTTAGAAATAAATACAATTTTAAATTATATAAAAATATCAAAGTTATTGAGTTGTAGAAATATATCATAATATATAGTCTATCACTGTTTTTACTGTGTTTTTGATCCAATGGTGAGCATAAGAGACTTCTTTCAAATTATTAAATATTAAATATATCCAAACTTTTGAATAATGGTGTATTTCATAATTTTAAATAGTACACCTTTCGAGTAAATTTGACTGAATAGCAAAATATGGTTGACAAAGTACAACATACCATTTTGAATACCAAAATTGTAGTAAAAATTATCATATTGCTACGAAATTTAGAAATGTAATAGAGAAGCACAGTTATTATTTTTTCAGTTATTCTCTTTACTAGTAATTGTATGCCATGATCATAGAATTCTTAATTGGTTGGTTAACAAATGCTCCAAAGTCTTGATTCATTTTCTGCACAGCTATGAAGTAGTTTCATGATTTTGACTGCACTACAGTTTAATATTAATATGCTTCAGATGACAAACGTGAAAGCTAAATGGGACAATTGTCTACACGCACACAAAACCTTGTTACTCCATTGTGCGAGAATTTAAAGTGTCACTTTCAAACTAAATGTAGTCACCAGCACACAACATAGAAGCAATCTTTTAGTCCATTAGAGCGGAGCGGTGGCCTTTTTCTAACCTCTGTTACCCAGCTCCTAAATTACCCACTGTTCATTCACACACAAGGATGTAAATGGCATCTTATGGAAAGCATTCTTTGTTTTGTTTCAAAAGGTGTCAAGAAGTCAAGATGACAAGTGGAGCATTGCTTGTGCTTACTGCAGACAAATGAGTCTCAGTAAAGACTTCATTGTTTGGGTCTTGATTTTTGTGTGAAGGGCGACAGTGTCTGACATCTTTAACACTAACATTATTGATTCCTTTTTTTCCTTTAAGTGCTGGTCTTTAATCAGATGTGATAGGTTAAAAAAAACTCTCGTTAGAGAGCGAGAGGAAGCGTTCCTCAGGAAGATGGAAATGTTCAGGGAGCCTGACTAAGGGAGGAGGCCTGTCAGAATGTTTGTGTTTTATTTGAATTAAGTTGGAGGCTTTCTTGGCACACATTGAATTGTTTCATTGTCTCCAAGGAAGCAAATGTATCAGCTTTCAGATGTTTTATGACTAATGGATTATGTGATATGATTAACATATGTAACCAAATATCAATAAATACATGGGTGTGAATTACGTTTTTGCTTTATATTAGTATTTTAACATAAGTATACCATATATTGCTATTTATATCCACCACCCGCTTCAAGATATTTTGCTGTACAAAAACAGTAATCATGAACTTCCTAGTTTTTAGCATTTCCTACACTTTGCTAATCGCTAATAATATTTGGAAGTCTATACATTAACAGAAAATAGGTTAAGAAAATAGATTTTGGGTAATACAGTCAGTCCTGTCGTCCTATAAACTGTTTAAATTAGATATTTTCTGTCAAGCTTTATTATTGTTCTTTATCTGCAGCACAAAAAACGCATGTATAG
This sequence comes from Schizopygopsis malacanthus, assembly GCA_027474115.1. NCBI lineage: Eukaryota > Metazoa > Chordata > Actinopteri > Cypriniformes > Cyprinidae > Schizopygopsis > Schizopygopsis malacanthus. The sequence goes on from CM049865.1 coordinate 37,685,514, forward strand.
ATAAAATCAATATAGTTAGTTTCCACTATATTATTGTATTTAAATTCCTGCTGCGTTGAATTCTTAATACTTAATACTAAATTCTTAATACTTTAAAACAGCTGAATATAAATCTACACACCCTTACCTCGTAATATATGTATATGCAGATTAGTCCCTGTTTCCATTTAATCCCACCACTTTAACTTGATTAACCGAAATAGCAAATGCTAAACAGAGTCAAGATTAGAATTATAATGTGTTTAATATATCGCTCTATACAGTGTCAAACACAGCAGTAATGGATACCATAAGCCTTTGGCTTGAGTGCATTATCAAACAGCTAATAATGTGTTGCTAACATTACACAAACCATGCACGGTGATTTGATAATGATATGAAAAGCCCCACCATCCAAGTTGACAGGATTGTTTACATGTTTGTGATGGCAGGAAATGGGCAGTTTCAAATGAAACTTGTGAGACTGTCTTATGTTTTAAGGAAAAAAGTACTCTGCAATGGTGTTGACTGATGAATTTGCAAATGTTTTTTCTTCAAAAATGTAAAAAAAATACCAGATATGTAAACGTGAATTTCACCACTTGGGTCTTTCCGCCAACCCCTACATTCTCCACCATTGTGGATGTTTTTGTGTGTGTGCTTCTCTTTAATACCAGAAGACTAACTTGGTTATAGCCTCATAGCGCATTACTGATTAAGTGGACTAAAGTTATTCTTGTTTCACAGCGTGACAACATTTTTTTTTTGAGCAAAGCCAGTTTCAGCAATGCCCTTTTTTCTCAGTCTGTGGTTTTACTCCCACATAGATTGATTCTTAGGACAGAGAGTTTCTTGGGGCATCCAACCACAAAGATATTTAAATATTTATGATTTCCTTTTGAAACCCAATATAATCATCATTAATGCATTCAACATTTGTACAAGCCATGAGCATACTGTCTCTATTCTGCAGAGTTAGTGTCTGTAGGCCCAGCAATCAAGTCCTATTAGGGGTCATGAACTATGATAACTTTATTTTCCCTTCCTGTTTTGGCATGAGTTCGAATGGTTCCTCTCACTAAACTCAATGACCATAGCACATGTCTACAAAACAGCATAGCTAATTACCATGGTATGTCAAGTACAGCTGTTGCATGTCACATCTCTTTAGCCTCTGACATTCATTATTTCACCATTGGCATTTTGACCAAAGGTGAGGCAATTACATTGAAGTCACACTGTCCTCTCACTCAAGCACTCATCTAATGAAGACTGATGGCAAACTGAAACAATGCTGTATCTGGCGCTTTTCCACTGCATGGTACGGCACGGTACGGTTCACTTTTGGGGGGTTTTCCACTGGGTACTGTACCTGGTACCTGATACTTTTTTAGTACCACTTCGGTCGAGGTTCCATGCGAGCCGTACCGTTACCAAAACGTGGTGTAAACTCTGCTGATCACTGATTGGCCGGAGAAAATCGTCATTACTTGCGACACGAGACCCTCCTCTACAGCCCGACCCGCTAGATTTAAATCAGCACAGCCAGCGAAGGATCGGACGCAACTTCTGTTTAAAAAACGCACATTTTTGCATCAACCACAAAATAGCAGTGTCGTTGTCTGTTGAGGAAGTTCAGACGTTCCTCTCGTTGATAGCCGAGGAGCGGATCCAGTGAGAGCTTGATGGCACTACGCCGAAGGAAAAAGCCTTATGTATAACGTTACTTTTGAACTTGCTATATTTTCAGAGTATGTTTTCTGTTTATATTTTTACCTCTGTATCTGTGTTTTGCTTCAATTAAAAACAATCTGATCGAATAAGTGTACCTCCAGACTATATTAAATATGTATCATTGTATGAGCACGTAATGAACCTCTTGAAAAAGACAAATGATTAATGCCGCGATTATAAAAACCATCACATAAATTAAAAAAAACAAGGGATACATTGTACATTTTGAAATATTCAAAAGTTTATTGATAATTCACTTTACAGAACACGCTGCATGAATAGTTAACTAATCAAGTAACGCAGCACACCTGCACGAACATCCCTGCTCTCCTCATCTACAGCCCGTGTCACTGTCACCACAGTCTCTGCTGCTGGGGTATGTCACAAGCGTTCTCATAGACCTCTCCATTGTTGTTAAAAACATCCACATGCCGAGAGTGAAGAACACTATTCCGTCTCCTTTCATTGTTGTGAGTTTGTTTGTGGCGCGTTTACGATGATGTCACGGCAGTAGAGGCGGCGCAATTATATGAATAATCCCGCCCACTCTATAGCGGTACTAAACTGCGGTGGAAATGCAAACCGACCCGAACTGAGCCGTACCGTACCGTACCGAGGCGTTACCGTACCATGCAGTGGAAAAGCGCCATAATGGCAATAGTCAATCTGTATTAACAACTTTAGTCTGGAATGGAAGTTGTTTAACCGCAATTATTTCTTTGTTTTTTGTCATGCACATTAGTGGTCAAACTTCATTTTTATTTGTTGGTTTTTCTCACATCAACCTTTTTTCTGCATGGATAAAATGGCTGAGATTTAAAGGCATAGTTAAACTAAAATGTATTTTTTAAATGTTATACCATTACTTTGTTCCAAGTATGTATAAGTGATATTTTAATATTAGTTATATTCTACTCTAAAAATTATGTTCTTTTATATGAGCTTTTATTTGTGTATTTTCTGTTTTCATTGTACTTTTTTAAGTTTCAGTCAATTAGTATCTTTTGTCATTTGTATTAATTTTTATTTCTATTTATCTTTATTATCATATATCATTTATTTTTATTTCAGTCTGGTTTTAGTCATTTTACTACTTCAAACTTAATATAACATTTCCACATTTTGTTTCAGCAATTTATTTCAGCTCAGTTAACAAACATTATTGTTATAATGAATTGTTTTGCTAAACATAACACCAGCTATCTGTATGTTTTCCAATACTATATTTGATGTCTTAATTTTATTAAATCAATTTTAGGAACCAATTACAATTTAAGCAGTTATTCACTAAAAGTCTTGCTTTTCTGGATCCCCATTAATTTTAATGGTATGGAAAAACAAGTATGAACATAAGAAGTAATACAAGACTGGAATGAAATGAAATGATGATAAGTTAATAATGACAAAATTATAGGTGCGTTTAAACAATTTTTTTCATCACCACCCTACCTCAGTCTTATTTCTCATAAAGCTTCTTATATCTTTTATAGTGCACTTCTGGTGACGTTCATCACCTCTCCACTGCCATTATGACATTAACAAAGCATTCATTTAAAATGTTCTCATTGGACTGGTCTTGCCACATCACCGTGGTCTTAAAAAACAACTCCAATCCGAGTGTTGCTTCCGTCTTGTTGCATGCAAAAGAAGAGTTTGGCCTCATATGTTTCCTGCTTTTTTTTTAAAATCTGAAAGTAGGGGATGCATCAGCCGGTTTTCCCCTCCCAGTGACCTGACAAAAAGACGAGGGGCTCTGGGACAAGTCTTCCCACACCGAAATGAAGTTAAGATGTTTCACAAGAGAGTGAGGTCAGGTTCGGGTCTCAGTTCATGCTGGGGCATTTGGCGCGTGAGACGAGGAGTGGAATGCATAGTGGAGAGCTCGAATATACTGTTGGACTCCATGAACAGCTTGTAACAGTTAGTGATGTCAGGAGAGGGAAAAACAAACACAAGGAAGGCTTCAAAGACCAGGCATATCTCTTTCATTAATTCATTTCTGATTTTTTTCCCCTCGTTTCCTTCTTGTTCTCACTCATCCTCAACGTTCCATGTAGCGACCTTTTGATTGGTTCCTTGTTACATTTGCAATTTTTTTCATTGAATGCAGTCACACTACACCTCTCATTTCCTATTGAGTCTTCAAAATCTGATTGGGAGAGTTGGGCTGGCCCTTAGATGACTTTCGCTAGGCCTATGTGCTTTTTGAAGTTTTATGTATTGTTAAGCCAGGCCTGGATTGAGGTAATGATAGAACCCTTAAGATTACGATATCCAGTTTGCATGCTTGTGAGGGAACAATGGTAATTGTATCCATTGCCTTTTAATAACTTAAATGACAGATCAAAGACTTTGTTCATAGTCCATTTTTGTGTCATTTTACATGTTTACAACAAATGCAATAAACACAGATTTGTCTATCTGGACTTGATTCAGGTATCTGAGGCTGAGGCCATCTGTCCATCTCTACTGAAAGAGCTATATATATATATATAGCTATACTGCTGCATATAATACTTTATTATTATAACTATGTTAAAGGAATATTTAGGGTTACATATAGCTTAAATGCTAACTGTAACGGCATATGTGAGCTGATAATAAATTCAACGTAAAGCTCCGTTTGGAAGAACAAATAAAAATGCAACGATCTATGAGGCGAATACACAGCATAGCAGTATTAAACTAAGACACTCTCATGGAAATTTCTAACTGTTCTACTTTTTTGGCGAATCGGGGACTAATTCATATGCATTTGTATGTTGTATTACTATCTTCTTAGTGCTTGCACTCCACTGACGGTTAGATTTAGGGGTGAATCTTCACGCTTTTAATATTTTTTTTTTTATAATAATTGTTTTCACACAAAATACATAATTTGAATTCCGATGAAATTTCCAACTTGTTAAATAATTGTATTAGGGTTATGTCAAGTATAGTATATTCATTTTTCATAACATATTTTGTGCATAAACTTATTAAGAAATTAATTTAAATTAATTATTTAATTGAATTTAGTTTTTAGTTTTAATGAACAAAAATCTGGTCAATTTTTCAGAATTATTGTCTGATGTTAACTTTTGTTATATTTTTTTATAAACAGGACAGGGTTGTTATTGATATTATTTAGTTTTACTAAAGCTAAAATATTTGTTTATTAATTATTTGAAATAATCTAAAATAAACTTAAAATTTTTACTTTACAAAAACTGCACAACAAAATTACGAAACTTTGAAATTTAAATGAAAACCAAACAAAATCTAACTAAAATTTAATTTAAAATATAACCAGATATAACTAAAATATAATAGGTCTATATATAAAAAACAAATAAAATTGCCAGCAAAAAATTAAAAACCAAACCAAATAAAAAAAAAATTTAAAAAAAAAATGCATTTTTGCACAGATGAAAAGGGTGTTTTGTCTTTTGTGAATACAGTGCAACCAGAGTATTTTGAATCTCAAATTATTACTTTAATTAAGTTTTCTTTTAAGTGAATCAAATTTATACAGCCCAACCAGTGTATTGTGATATCTCAATGTGACTCGAATGAATCAGTTATTTTTAGTGACTCAAACGCATAGAAATTAAATCAGTGTTGTTAAATTGTTCTTAAGAGCATGTATAATTAAATGTGCACATTATGAGTTTTGTCACTAATGTTTTATAAATATTATGCAAAGGAATATTTTTGTTTTGGGATAATTTTTTGACGTGTTAGGGCCAGATATTATGTTTCATTAATTCTTATTAAGTCTAAGCGCCTTTTGAAGTAATTATTTTAAATGTCATAATCTCAAAATTTGTTAATGCAATTCCATTTCTTTTTATCTCTATTCCTTAAAAGTGCTAAAATAATTGTCATTAAGGATCCAGAAGCTTCAGAAGAGTTACATTTACATTTCCCGTTCCACTGTTTCCACTGTTGTTTTCCACTTTTCCTTTAATTCTGGTTTAATCAGGGTGATTTGTGGCAAAATTCAGATCTTCACTTTTTTTCTGAGATTCTAGACACACCAAGATGAAACCCGTACCATTTGTAGATGTCCGGAGTGTGTAGCATACCACAAATTTCATCACGGTGGTGTGTGTAGGTAGGTTTTGGAGTTGTTTTCTCAGCCGACTGGAGGCCGTTATTTTTGTCAGTGTGTGTTCATTATCCTCCCTGATGAGCACCGTTGGATGTGTTTGTAGAATGTATGTGTGTACGTGACAGGGCAGGGTTGCGAGGTCAGCGGTGGGTTGGCTGGTAGACAGGTGACAGCTGCTCCCACAACTCAGACTGCAGTAAACTGGAGACAGCACAGACTGCGTGTTGTTCTGCCCTAAACACAACAAACATGCACCGGGCAACCATAAACAAGCATAAATAACAGGTCAAACCTTTGCATATGAAATGCCAATTGACCCTGGTTTTTCCAATGATAAAGTAATACAACTATAATTGTGATCATCAGGATGTACACATTCATGCAACTCGATATCTGCTGTCATTGAAGCAAAAAGGGGGACCAAGAGTAAAAAATGTTGCTTTGCATCCAAAGAACTCTAAATCCCTTTGCGCTCACCTGGGTTTTGATGTGGCAGCCTGACATCAAACGTCAGACCACATCTGAAGTTTGCCTGGTCTTAAGTTTTGTTGATAGCTAAGCACAATTTTAAGCTGCATTCATCACAAATAGTCATTATAACTCTAGCTAAAACAGAGGGTTCCTTACTGAACAGCCTCAGTTTTGGTTGAAAGTCACTTTACATGCATGTTTTATAAGGGTTTGACATTTTAAATAGCTAGAAATCTTGTAGCATTTAATTGAAAAATATATATTTTTCTCTCCATTAACATTTGTGTATCTTCATTTGTTCTGGTTGTAAGTGCAGTGGTTTTCCAACTTTTTGACTCAAAGGTCCCCCCCATTCAATACAATATTAAATCCTCAGAATTAAAAAATAAATTGCTAGTATTTATAATATTGAATTAATTAACCACCAATTATTTTTTTGTACTCCAGAAGTTCAAGAAATATATGTTTTTCAGTAAAAGCAATATTTATTGGGATTAAATATTTCTGAATTTAATTTAGATTAGACATCCGGCACCCCAGAAAATGTATTTGGACCCCCTAGAATCACTACCTTATTTTTGACTAGTTTATTTAGACTAGAGTTTTATCATCATCAATATTGTTTATGTATTTAGTGATGATGCTTTAAATCCACTGTTTTACACTACATTTCAAGAAAGTTACTGTGAACGTTTTGTGCTATAAAAGTCTGTTTATTTGTTGAATATCTGATTTCCAGTGGCCTGTGTGTTCTTGCATTGAGCCTGTGCTATTTTTGAAAGGTTGGTCTTTTGTGTTGGTCTCAAGAAAACGTTTTTGTCTGTTTCCTCTTGCCTTGTTGTTTTTTTTTCAGCATCTTATGTCATGAGCATTGCATTTCTAAGACTGACGCATTGAAAACTTATCAACACGTTTCGAGACCCTTGTATTCTTCTCCATTGTTGGATTCAACGTTTTTAACTCAAGCATGTCCTATTTGAATGGATGCAAATAAATGTATTTGACCTTATATATTCACAGCTTCCTGAATAACTTGTTAATTTTGAATATGCATATATTGCTATAAAATTCAAACAGATTAGGAATGAAAAAAGGGTGAGTAAAGTAAGGAATAATTGACAATGGGCCGTTGAATTATTCGTGGAGTGGCCGTTACACCTCAGGTGTGTATTGTATTTCTATTAATTCATTGGTTTAGAGTCAATTATTCCGCTTATACTTCAGTTGCCACACCTCAAGACATTGATCAGATTATTTTCAAGTATTCGTGATTCAATATTGTGAGTAGGATTATTTCTTCCATTTAACACCACAGTAAAAATTCGTTGCTGCTACAGGTAAACTAGAGCACCCTATAAGCTCAATTTGCTGATTGACGTAAATGTCTCTTTAACGATTTCGGTGTGAATTGAAATGGGTGTAATCCTCTGGTCTCAGCATATTTGATATTCAAGCAGTCAGCCAGATTGCAGTGTAGTCTCTCTCTCTCTCGCTCACACACACACACACACACACACACACCCTCCCTCTCTCCATATTTGTGTGTGGTGGTATTCTTGCAATTACAGGGTGGGCAGGGGAACAGGCAGAGGGAGAGCCTGCACCCATACAGGCATGATATAATAGCTGAGGTTTACCACTAGTATGCAGCTGCCAAAGTTTCAAAATATCAGCCACTATTTAGTGCCTCCATAGACCCACTTTTTATGATATGGTCTCATATACCCAGCCTATATGTATTTTAAATAGTATGGGTTTTACCTTGTGACTGTTTTGATGGTAGTAATACTTCTTAGTACAGTCATTTGTAAAAACTGTGTTAAATGCATTAAAACTTATTTTTTTTAAAGAGAGGAAAGCTTAGTGTCTCGATTAAGTTTTTCCATCTGAATTGCAGCAATTTGTGGGCTTTAATGACTGAGGAGATTGTATTTTCACTGCTCTGTGTTTCTCTCATTCTGTAACCTATAATTTTTCCAGTGATCTTCATGGAAATGTGTTCTTTTGTTTTGCTTTCAGAACACCATGATTTATTGCATGTGTTGTTGTTTACCAACCAAGATTGACTGCCTAAAAATGAAAATGTTGGTCATCATTTACCTCATCCTCTTGTTGTTCCAAACCTGTATGACTTTCTTCTGAAAACAAAAGATCCAGTGTTGTTTTGGACCCCACTGCCTTTCATTTTATGAACAAACAATTGTTCCAAAATATCAACTTTTGTTGATATTTTCCAATCTTTCCACAAGCCTAGTGAGTTTTGCTTTGTATCCATGCAATGATACTAGGAAAGTACATGGAATGGAAGTGACAAAACTCTCTGTATAGCACTGCTTCAGGAAACAAACAAGAAGTAAGTTCGTAATACAGAATCAAAAATTCAACCACTTCAAAAACTGATTAAATATCACTTTTAAGAGACTAGTAAATACCTTTTTACTAAGGTATTTATGTAAATTAGGCTTTTATGATATATTTTTTCCATAACAAAAACATGTGCTAATTGCATTACTGTACATACTCCCTTTGAAAAGTTTAGGGTCATGAAGATTTGTTTGAAGGAATAAGTAATTTTATTCAGCAAGGATGCATTAAATTGATCAAAAATGATAGTAAAGACTTTTACATTGTTACAAAAAAGTTTATTTCAAGTAAATGCTTTTAAACATTCTATTCATCAAAGAATCTTCAAAAATACAATACATTACAGTTTTAAAAAATCAGCACAACTGTTTTCAACATTGATACAATGAAAAATACTAGAGCAGCAATCAGCATATCAGAAAGTTTTCTGAAGCATCATGTGACACTAACGACAGGAGTAATGATGCTGAAAATTCAGCTTTACCATTAGAGGAATAAATTGCTTTTTCAAATATATTAAAATGGAAAACAGTTATTCTAAATTGTAATAATATATCACAGTACTGCTGTTTGTGATAAAATAAATCCAGCCTTGGTGAGCAAAAATAATGATTTATTATTAACCACACAACTTTTGAGCAATAGTACACATAATATATATATAATATATATATAATAATATATATATATTTTTTTTTAAGAAGCTGTAGAGTTATTAATTAGACAAAAACTGTAGTTAGTATGACTCATCAATATATTTTGCCCTGTTTTGCCAGAAGAAAACAGAAAATTGAATTTTGGCATATTTAGAAGTACACTAATATATTGATAGCTTTAAAGCTAAACATACTTCTTTATTAGATATTATGGTGTCTTTGATGGGACCCTTAAGGACCCTGTCTGATCTACTTCTCTTCTCTTCCCAACGCCTTTTTTTTATCAATCTCTTCCATTTACAATTTAACTGCCAGCTCACCAGAATATCATGTTTACATGAATCAGCAAATAACTCCAGTGTGTTCAAATAAACATGCAAAGGGCACAGGCACAGATGAACAGAGGCCTATTAAACCGTAAAAAACTCCTAAATTGGCTGTTGGTGTTTTTCATCTTGTTCCAGCAGCTTTTATTAGGCAAGGTGCTCAGATGGTTAACGGAGAGGATAGTCGGAGCGTCCCGCAGTGTGATGCGGGGGTCTGTATGGTGCTCATTATGGATGTGAAGCACGGGCTGTGTGGCACAGCACTCAAAGCCTGCTGCAGTAGAGAAGGCAGGCCTCCCGCATGGGGCATAATTAAGGCTGGGGAAAACACGAGCCCTCATTATCTGTCGTACGAGATCTCCCACTACTGTACTACAGTTATGACCTTTGAAGTGTTCACCTGATGGAAGTGATGTCAGCTAGATTAGACAGATGGAACTGGTTAAGAGCATATGGCGTTTTAAACTGATACACGGAGCTTTTCTGTGAGATGTTCCTGCGATATTTGAACAATGATTAGTCTTGAATTTGAGGAGTCATTCAAAACAATTGACTTTTTGGGCAACATTTGAAGGATCGACTTTCAACAGATTCTGTTGACACTGACAACAATTTATAGATAAGTAGCATTTCCCTCAGGTATGTCTAAACAATTTGATGTGCTAAACCAAAAAAATAAAAAAAATTATTCACTCTTAAAAATAAAAGTTATTTATTGGCATTGATGGTTCCATGAAGAACCTTTAACATTCATGGAACCTTTTTCATTCCACAAAAGGTTGTTTATAGTGGAAAAGGGTTCTTTAGAATATTAAAATGGTCTTCGTGCTAAGAAGAGCTGTTCACTGAAAGTTTCTTTGGGGGACCGAAAATGGTTCTTCAGTTGCATTGCTCCAAAACCCCCCTTTTTAAGTGTTGAATGGAAATTTTGGCTACTGTTAATCTATTTCCTAAATCATTCTTCCTGATTATCTGTATCTCTCCAGGTGTGTGGGCCAACAAGGTTGTGGTTCCTGAGCAAGTGACTGCAGTGCTTGGGAAAAACGTTACTCTGACCTGCAGGGTGGAGGTCAGCACAAACCTTAGTCTGACCCAGAGTTCCTGGGAACACCGTCTGCCCTACGGCACCATAACGTTGGCTGTCTTCAACCCCCAATACGGGACCTCCATAGCTGATGAGTACAGCAAACGTGTGCACTTCATCAAGCCCTCAGTGCATGATGTATCCATTGTCCTGCAGGGAGTGGGATTTGCAGACATCGGGACCTACACTTGTAAAGTTGTCACCTTCCAACTTGGAAACATGCAAGCATCCACAACTGTAGACATTATGGGTGAGTATATCGTTGTGGATAGTTTGTACACTATATAATTGTGTAGGTGTAAATTCCTTGAGGCAAATCATTTTGTAAAACATTAGAATCCTCTTGAACCCTATGGGTCATACATTTTTCATAAATTTTCATTGTCATTCATTCATGCATACATAATTTTTTTCCCAGGTTTGAAAGTGCTGACAATAACAAAACATACATAAACACAATTATTTATTTATACAACACACTTAAAATGTATTTTCTTATGTACTTAAAAAATTCTCTTTTGAAACAAGACTGGAATTATAGGGAAGTGTTTTAGAAACTTCTGCTGAAATGGCTTATTTTTGTAGATTGTAATTATAGAAAGGGCTGAAACACCCTTCATAGAGCCCTTTTTCTGCTCGAGTGAATTGAAGCATTGTCAAACACTACAGATGACAAAAATATGTGTCACACACTGGCGTGATAGCACTTAGCACATTCCTTCTATTTTGATTTGTGGGGTGTCATTTTTTTCTCCTTGTTTATTTCCTGCGGCAAAATATAAAAATAGAAGCTAATCTTTTCCCTATTATAAGTGGTAAAACTTCTGAATTTTATTGATTCCGACTGAAATGGAATTACTGATTCAGACGTTAAAGCAAAGCCCTATTAGTCCTTGCCATTTTCACAGAAAAGGGAGACATTTACCCAAACCTCTAAAACTATAAAATCACTGGCCAAGGAGCTGCTTCGAGTTTGTGTGTTTTTTTGCACACAAGCTTGAAGCCGCCATCCCTATTCCTGTGAATTTAACAATGATGAATCATCGGAATGACTTCTCAATGACCGTGTGAATTTGTACAATAAAACACATCAGATGTGGCATGCAAGCCAAGCGGTATAATTTGTACCCACAATTCATTCTTTTCCTTTTTTAACATAATTACTTTGCTTTCACTTGGAGTCCATTATAATGACACAATTGTTTGGGGAACTGTGGTTTTGGCGACAGCCCTGGTCTGCAACCCAGAGCTGGAATGTTTTGGGTCTGGGTTTGTGTGGGGCGACAGTGACCCAGCCTTAATTCATGCCCCATCTAATGATAAATCAATACCCGTCCCTCTCTTGGGCCTTCGGCCACCCACAACCTTCATGTCAGATCAACTGCTTCTCTGCTTCTGTCAGGAGGGTTGGGTGTGAATGAGTTGCCAAGATGCCCCTGCAAGCTCTGAGTCAGCAGAGCTCCAGCGTGATGCAGATGGCATGGAGTTCAGGTTTGGTGAATGTCAGTACTCTGTAATACGCTGTTGGTCCCCACCAGTCAGGTGCCACAGGGCTATATTTAGCATTAGGGGTCCCTGGGGTTATTTCGATTTCTCGTATACAGGAGCGGCCTGTAAACGGAGTAGAACAGTTGTGTGGAGCAGACGGCCTTGCGTGTAGGATTAAGTTGACGTTCCTGGCCCACATGGCCAAACTGTTTCTTAAGAGCGCAGCTGTTGCAATTCTCTAGAGAGCGTGATGGAGAAAAGAAAGAGGGAAAAGGACAAATTAAAGTAGTATTGATACGATTTTATTAATAGAGGACATTATGGCTGCAATCACAGTTCACTGTGGCCCAAAACACAATTCTGACCATTGCCAGTTTCATGCAATACACTACTAGATTTGTATACTAGGGTTTTTGTTTTGATCAAAAGTGACATTAAAGAAATTTGTAATGTTACAAAAGATTTCTATTTCAAATAAAAGTGATTTTGTAAAAATGTATATTAATCAAAAATGAATCCTGAAAATAATTTATGATGAATAACTTAAAAATATTAAGCAGCAAAACTATTCTAAATATAAATGTTTCTTGTTAGAATGATTACTGGAGTACTGGAGTAATGATGCTTAAAATTCAGCTTGGCAATCACTGTATGTTATATTTTAAAATACATTACAATAGAAAACAGTTACTTTATATTATAATGATATTTCACAAAATGTATGTTTTTACTGTACATTTAAACAAGAAATGCAGCCTTGGTGAGCATAAGAGACTTCTTTCACAAACATTTACAGACTCTGAACAGTAGCCAATGTGACAGTATCAGCAAGGACCTATTCATTATTATCAATACATTGTTATGTCAATAATGGTTTGTGATTAATACAATTTAAATTTATATGTTTAATATATAGTTACTGAAATCTGTTATATTTGACAAATTTATATTTTTTTTAAATACCATAAAAAATAGAACAGAAAGGTATGAATGTATTTAAAACAAATTATAAATTTGCAATATATAGTTAGTTATAATTAGTAGTAGGGTGGTGGTGGTAGTATTTTAAATAACAGGTCGCAATTATTATGTTGTCATGTTAATGCTTATGCATTTAAAACTATTTTTTTCAAATTGTATGTAATTACAAATCATGATATCATATTCAGTGTATTTGTTGATTACCTTATAATGAATATGCCAAAGTATGTAGTTATATGCATGTGTGTTGCCAGTGTATAGTATAAGGATATATGGACCACATTTATAAGGTCATGTGAGTATCCTCACAAAACTGAATTTGAACAGAAAATTGAAATCGGACACGGTCTTGTGTGAATGTAATCTTTTAGGTGAGTGGTCACTTAGCTAATGTTGTTTCAGAAATAAAAACAATAGGTGAAATTGAATCAGTTGCATTAATTCAAGCAGTGTGGGGTTTTGTTGCTCAGGGCAGCTGAACATTTCACAATGATTGATTCGGCTGTAATACACAATGTGTCTTTCCAACCTTTTGTACTCTTTAAATCCATGTGGACTTTCTCAATAATATTAAGGCACTAGTATGCAACTTTTCTGTAGAGACAGAAGCCACTCAGACCTACTCGGGGATGTTGTTGTACTCCTACCTCAGCACTCAGTAGTTTCAGATCATCCATTTTTAATGTGAATTTGTTGGTTTGGTGTAATCAATTCTGAGTGTACTAAGGCCAGTTTCCACCCTTTACATTGTTTCTTTTTTTCCATTCCTTCCTTATTTATTCATCTTGTTGTATATCATCCTGTAGGGTCAACATCAATAAGTCTTTTTGAATTTGTACTCATTCATATTTTTATTATTTATTTATTGTTTTCTCGAGGCACGTGTATTTCAAGTAATCTTGTAGTCAAGTATTGTAATATACTTTTTTTTTTTTATTTTAAATGTACTTTTATTCTTTTTAAAGTATTTAAAAGCAGCACTATACAGTAAAAGTAGTAATTTTGTAAAATAATATTATTTAAGTGAACTGCTTTCTATTTGAATATATTCTAACTTGTAATTTATTCCTGTGATCAAAGCTGAATTTTCAGCATCATTACTCCAGTCTTCCAGTCACATGATCCTTCCGAAATCATTCTAATATGCTGATTTGCTGCTCAAGAAACTCATTTTTGCTCATTTTTATTAATGTTGAAATCAGTTTTGCTGCTTAATATTTTTGTGGAAACCATAATACATTTTATAAATGTATTTTACTGTCAATTTTGATCAATTTAATGTGTCCTTGCTGAATAAATGTATTAATATATTTTAAAAAAAAAAAAAACGTACTGACCCCAAAATGTTGACCGCTAATGTGTCCTTAAAACAAATATACATTTTGTTTTATACACAAATGCCATTAACGGATGTTTAAAAATAATATTATTTCATAAAAACAAGATTTAAAATAAAATTTTATCTTGTAAGCATCTCAGAGCTTATTGTTCAATTTAGTCTCTTTCTCGTTTCCTCCCTTTAGTGGAGCCAAAAGTCTATGTGACTCCTGGCTCCCTGTCTCTGTTGGATGGAGATGGTCAAACTCTGGTGGCAACGTGTACAGCTGAAAGGGGTCGTCCAGCAGCAGAGGTCTTCTGGGAATCAGACCTGCCAGGCCAGACAGCAGTCGTGTCAAAGCCAGAGCCTGAAGGCACTACCACCACTTTAGTACAATACATCTGGGCCCCCACCCGGGATGCATTTGGCCGGTCCCTCAGCTGCGTTGTACGTCACCCGGCCCTATCCAAGGATTTCCGCATTCCCTACCGGCTCAATGTGTTTTGTGAGTGTGAATTGCTTTTATCAAAAAAGCGTTACTCCTGTTTTGTATTTCAAGATCTCTGTGGGTTTCCTGTATGCTACAAGAGCGCTGATTACTCACTTTTGCCACTCTCAAACTCAGAAGATGTCAATTTAGGAGTCATTTTAACATCTTAATCCTCAGTGTGCTTCCCTTTGGCATCTTGAACTGTTGGCTGCTGTCTGTTTGAACGGCATGCTGTTTAATGGAGGCGCTTTATGAAATATTGATCTGAGCGCAGCAAGGGCAGCAACAGGAGCGGAAATACAAGTGGGGGAGTTCATACTGACAGAAGGCGGCTTTAGACCTCAATAAATCACATACTGCCTTCCAAAGTGTTTAAAAGTGAGAACTACTTTTGAGTTTTACAACCTCATTGATTAATAATAATGGTTTTATCATAGACCAACCCGACCATGAAAACATTACAACAATTAGATTTCTTGTTGAAGTCTTGTTCAAAACATAAATCTTACATAGATTTAGTTATATTATGCTTAACATTAGAATAAAGCAATAATGTCAAGGAATCTAAATTTAAAGCAAGTTAAATTTATAAATTATATGTAAATTGAAATGATAATATTTTTTATATATTGTATTATGAGAGCTTTTAATTCTCATTCTCCCCATGGTTGCATGTGTATGATTACAAATACTGCAAAAATGGTAGTACTGTGAAATATTAATGCAATTTAAATATCTAATTTCTATTTAAATGTTTTTAGATATAATGTATTATGATGCCAAAGCTGAAGTTTAGCAGAATTTCTCTCAATTCTTCAGTGCCACGTGACCCTGAAATGTAAAGATATTTATGCTTAAAATTAGGAAAAAAATGGCAATCCATCAAAAAAACTAATTCAAGATATATTTTAATTAAAAGTATGTGTGCTTACAGTGTAATTAAAGTGTACTTACCCAAGAAAGTACTGGTTAGGATAATGTTACTACATGGGTTAAGGTTCAGGGTTAGTACCTAGTTTTACCAGTTATAGTTATTGTTATAAAAAGTACACAGTATGTACACAAGCTACTGTATTTTCTTAAAAAGTATTAACATCTCTCTTAGTCGTATGCTGCTCAAGCAAACATTTTATAAAGTTTTAATAACATTTTTAGATGTTTTATCAAACAAGACAGATTTACAAAATTCCAGATTTACAGAGCAGTGTTTAAAAGTGCAACTGTGATTTGCATTGTTCAGTAAGAAACTTGAACACTGGCTATTTTGATGAGAATTTGATCATGTTGTTGTTATATAGACTGCTGGGGTTGAATCTCAAGTCTCTCTGTTTCACTTCTGAATCTTCTCTCCATGTCACACATCAGTTTATTTTCTCAGCCACAGCTAAGCCTCAGTATCCTAAGGTTTCTGTGTAATTGAGTTAGCCAATCACCTCTCCCCTTGCTGTTTCTAGGACTCACGTCCATAGCGTGAGAATGGTTTCATGCTCAATTTTAATATCTTATAAAACTAACGTTAGTTTCATTGCTTAGAAATTGTTCTTTACAAAGTACTGCATTGAATTAATTTCCAAAGTAGAATTTATATGGATTAAAAGGATAGATCACCAAAATGTACTCAATTTATTTAATTTAAAATATTTCACTTGGCTATAATTTTGGTTTGAGAACAGTTGATATATATGGTACACAAGTCATTTTCTACTTTTATGGGACTTCAAAGGGTCTTTTTGCCATTTTTAGAATTTTTCGGCCCCAATTTTGATTCATTTTCATTGCATAGAAAAGAACAGCATAGACATTTCACATAATATTAGGACTGGTTTGACAATATTCATTACTTGATTTTAATCAATATTCATTTTGAAGAATCAAAATCAATTCTTAAATCACAAGAATCAGTCTTCGAATTATTGAAATACTTGTTTTTATTACAACCACCATATAAATGTTTATATTTCAACAACAAATTGGAAAACATAATTATGTAATTAAGAAGTTGATATAAACTGCCTTGTGTTCAATTTACAGTAAATATACAAATAGTGATTTAAGTGTTGATTATAATATATAAAAATGAATAACAAATTCATTTAATAGATACATTTTAACCTTTAACATTAAAGCAATGTACTAACTAGATGTCCCCTATTTAGTATACAACATTAGTTAAGAGATATTGAATATATAAATTGACATACTGTATCTGATATATATTCAGATGAAATTAAATCAAGAGTTTGTCAAATGAAATGTAATTGATTGCGTGAAATATGTGTTAATACCCAGCCCTACAATATCCTCTTTTGTGTTCTGTGGAAGAAAGAAAGGGGTTTAGGTTTTGCTAAGCACTATATATTTTTATAGCTAGGCGATCATTTTATTTCTTCATGCAACAATGATTTAAATTATGTTACAGTTGCTCCAGATGTTACGGTGATGAGCCAGCAGGATGTGTGGTACGTGGGACAAAAAAATGTACAGCTGGACTGTAGAGCCAATGCCAACCCACCTGCTCTTTTGTACCTCTGGACCAGGTCTGTAGACAAAATTAGCTACTTCTAATATGTCAGTTCAATGGTAAACTTCAGCTTCAGTGTTTTAGAAGAGAATTCAGGGTGGCTTTCTGCTGCAAAACTTGTCAACAAGCTCTAAACTGATAATCATGTCTTTTGTCACTCCTCAGACTGGACGCCCCAATGCCTGCAGGTGCGGACACATCTAATGGCAGCCTGGTGTTTACTCATCCTTTAGAGCCGAACGACTCTGGACAATACAGGTGTGAAGTTCAGAACGACGTTGGACAGAGTTTTAAGGATGTACACTTCCTGGTACAAGGTGAGAATTTGCATGTAACCTTTCAGGTCCACAGATACTAGTGATGATGTTTTCTCCATGGGCGGCTGAAGTTTGAGGGTGGATCCCTGGTTGATAAATTATGTCCTGACATTGTCTCTGCCTTCAGGAAACAGACACCATTCATACTTACCCACACAGTCAATTATTCAAGTGAGGCATTGAGGCACAAAAAAATGCCAAGTTGGTGACTCTGTGAAGCTGGGAAAAAAACACTGTTTTTTTTTACCTTTTACCATGGAACATCATAACTGGCTCATAATTGAGCAAACTCTCTATTGTTCTCCATAGCCCTACTGAAAAAAACAATAGAAACTTTCACATAAATTCTAAAGGTTTTTGGACTTCATTGGTGCACAAACATGGATGACAGAAGAATAGAGAAAAACTAAATGATATAGGGAAAATCAGGACCTGGGCTTCTGTTATTTCAAGAAGTTTAGAGTGACTTAAAATGAAAGTTGTCCCAAGTTGACGTCCCATAGCTGATAGACCAAATGATTTATTTATTTATTATTTCCAAACTATTTAAGTTATTTTATACCATCTTAAAGTGCAATATTTTTTACATCCTTTTTCTTTTTAATGTCCTCTGAAAAAATTGATGTACCAGTCTTGAAGACTTGTTCACTGTTACTGTGTCTTCACAGGCCTCCAAATTCAAATAATTGTGCCCTTTGGTGCCTGAACCTGCTGTTACATCAGCAAGATTTTGTTTTTCCTCTTAGTCATTGCAAGTTCTGTCCTTTTATCTTCTGTAATAACCTTTAAATAACCACCTGCCTCTAAACATTATTTTCCTTTGTCAGAATCTGCTGACTGTTTTGTTTTTTGGGGACAGAATTATTGGTACAATATCGATCAATATTATTATTTTTTTAATCAGATATTGGATATTTATTTGTTCATTTTCCCTGTTTTTACATTCAGATTTATTTTTTGTCTTCTAGCATTTAAAATGTTTTTAAAATAATAATACATTCGGCCTTTCATACTGTAGGTTTTAATACTTTAATGCACTTGATTAATTTGATGTGTGTGTGTGTGTGTGTGTGCGTGCACACGTGTGTGTGTGTGTGTGTGTGTATTTGCACAGTTCTATATATGAAGTTGAATATATATATATATATATATTACATTCAACCTTATCCACATACCTGCAGTACACTCACATTAAGCAATATGTACAATATAACAAGTCTCAACAGCCTGATTTTCTTGTCACAAATTGTAACTACTGTACATTATTTGCCATCTCTTTATATAAAAATGTATATATAAGTGCATATACATCATGATTTTTCTTTAAAACTGCTTTGAAACAGTGTGCACTGTGAAAAGTGCTATGTAAATACATTTTATGTGAATTTTTTTTCATTATTAAGACAAAATAGTATATTTTTATATTTATATATTTTATATTTAGACATTTTAATATCAACTTGTCAGTAGTGACCATAATTTTTATGTTGGTGTATATTGTTATTTTTAGCATTTATTTATATTTATTTTACTTAATTTTTCAATTTTATTTTATTCTTTTATTTTAATTAAAATTTTAAGGTATATGTTTGAAACAAGACAAAAATTGCCAGTGGGATATGAAGGGGGAAAAAGTTATTTAGGGGATATATTTATATTTTAGTATTTTTTAGCTACTGTTAAAGTTTATTCATATTTTGAATTACTATTTTTTTTTTTTTTTTGTATTTTTTTTTATAATTTTAGGTGTATTATAATTTTAGTAATTTAGTTTTTTGTTAGTTTTGTTATGTCTATATAGTTTTCATTTTCATTTTTTAGTTTTATGTATTTTATAACATCAACATAAACTAAATCAAAAATGTTGCCCTGGTGACTTTTTAAGTGTTTTTATTAGTGCTGCGTTTGGATCGTTTGGATTAATCGTATCCAAAATAAAAGTTTTTGTTTACATATGTGTGTGAATGGTGTATATTTATTATTTATATATAAATACACACATGCATTGTAGATATGTAAGAAAAATATGTTGTTTATATATAAAATATTTAAATAGTATAAATGTATGCATGTAAATATTTATATATATATATATATATATTGTATTTGTGTGTATTTATAAAGACATAATAAATATACACAGTACACACATATATTATGTAAAAAAAAATATTTTGGATGCGATTAATCATTTGACAGCACTAGTTTTTATATTTTATTTCATTTCAGTTAAAGTTTATTTTATTTCAAGTAAAACTTTTTTTAGTTTTAATCTAGTTAACTGCTCAATTTAATGTTTCATGCTCATTTTACAGCTACATTTATTTTGTTTTAATAGTACCAATTTTAATATCATAATCAGTACCTGTCAGAATATTAAATCAGTGCATTTTCTTCACAACTTGTCTTTAATTATGTATCTGTTGGCATATTTTATTTTTTTATACACAATTTGTCTATATCTCACCCTCTCAGAGTTGCCCCCGACCACTGCAGCCCCCAGCACCACCAAGTCTATCCTTCCTGACACCAGCTTAACTATCACAGCTCCCATCAACCAACACGCCCACTTCAGCGCCCCGACTCAGGCCTCTCCGCCGGACAGCGGTGTGGGCACTATCGTGGGCGGTGCTGTCGGTGGGATCCTGATCCTGGTGTTGCTGATGACGCTGGCGGGGGTTTTCTACATGCGCCAACGCCGAACTTTCAGAGGAGACTACTACACCAAACAGTACATCGGCCCATCCGACATGCAAAAAGAGTCACAACTGGACGCCCTTCAACCCCATGAGCTTCAGGACGTTTACGGAGACGACTCAGGCAATGGCAGCCAAGACTTGAAGCCCAAACCCGAAGGAGACATTATCTATCCCGATTATCCCAATGACCACAAAGACATGGAGGGCTGGGGAGACAATCTCAGCCTTCACAGAGAGGGAACGTATTACTCCGACCAACACAACCATCATAACGTGAACCCCAGTGGGCCGCCGCTACACAACGGCTCCCCTTACATGCAGGATGAGTGCTACGACAATGGCACAGACAGCGACTACGTGTCTCATGTGGATGGATCCGTGATTTCACGCAGGGAATGGTATGTTTGAAAAGGCAGGGGAACTTTTACTGAACAACAATTATTTAACTCAGCAGAGTGAGCTAAAGTGTACGTATTTTATATATACTTCATGCTTGGTTTACGATTTCATCCTCACGTTTTACACATGGCAAACGGCTTTAATTTACTGCAGATATGTTCTGGATGGACTGCTGTGACTTCAGGATATAAAGGGAGAGGTTTACATGGTTTATGATCATAGGGTGGATTTACACAAAGAAAACAAGTCTGCTAAAATTAAGCTACACTGTGTGCGTAACCATTCCAGTTACCACATTGCACGTGACTGTTAGCTTTAAAACCAGGTGCAGCGTATTCTTGGTTCCATCTGCTCACTTTTTTTTAATTAAATATATACATATGACTTCTCCAGTGTAGGAGCAAAACATCACTTTATTTTAACATGAAGAGATGCATTAACTAAGTTTGAAAGTCTTGAGTCCTAAAGTTTTGATTGCAAGAATATATTGTTTTTCTTTTTAGTCAGTATTTTGATCTAGTTTTTGAGGGGAAAAAAATCTAAATTTATTAGAATATATGAATATTATAATAAATAATATAAATATATTTAAATTTTTTTTGAGAAGCAAAAATAGCATAAGATAGCATTCTTTGGTGTTCCATGAAAGAAAGTTGTGTATTTATTATTAGTATTAGTATTGTTATTTTTATAATTTAAACATAAATAGGTTTGTTTAAAACAAGAACAAAAATGGCAGTGGGGGTTATGCTAAGTATACTTCTCAGCAAAATGTATTTAATATACTAATATTATATATTCTCCAGATAAAAAAACGTATTTTATCTTTATAAAATTGTAATATTTAAAATAAGATGTGAAAAGCAAAAACTTTGTGAGATTGCATAAATATTTTTTTTTTTAAGTTCATTGGAAGAAAGAAAAATATTGTTTTTATTAAAAAAAAAAATTGTTTAAAACAACAAAAAGAAATTGCCAGTTGAATAAGAAAAAAAACTTAATTCAAGATGTAATGTGCATATTTTATTTACCGTTTAATGTATTATATAACATTTCAATGATTATAATATCTTTAAAATAAGATATTTATTTCTCAAGAAGAAATTGCATAAGATTGCATAAAGAATATTTAAGAAGGTTTTTGTATTATTATTTAAATTATCTATTTTTAGGTTTGTTTAAAACAAGAAAGAAATTGCCAGTGGCATTCAGTTTATTAAAGTTTAAGTTTATTAAATTAAGTAAAACAAAAATGAATGTAATTCAAATATATTATGCATTTTTTCCTTCTCAACTAAATTTAATTACATTTAAATGTGTAAATATTTTTCTCTGAAAAAAGACAAAAATACTGGTTAACAACTTTGTTTTGTTTAGAAATACAGCTTGTTTCATTTGACTCAACATATGCAATTTTAACCCAGCTGGTCTATATTTTGATGTATTTCATCACACCCCTCCAACAGCAGTGTCTTTTCATTAATGGATAAGTTAGAGAGCAATGGAAGCAGAATGGTTTTATGTGGTTGTGCTGAGGATCTGTCATAAGCTGATGGGGGGTTGACGTTCGCCGCGACAGATCAAAAGGACCACGGTCGGCCCCAGTGGTTTTACCGAAGCCATGAGGCCTTTGCAAATTTAGTTCACTCCTTTTAATTTTATGCTGATTTCTTTTTTTCTCTCCACCCTTGTTACTCATACACTCCCATCCCTGAGTCGAGAGCTTTGGATTTCCCAGAATAAACTGTCTGGCACGCAGCAGACATGTGCCGCTTGGGCTTCTTCTAGCATGTCTCACCTCAAAGATCGAACTTTGTAATTAATATTTTATGCCCTCTTGCAAACAAACCTCGTTCCATTCCATCACCGAGTTGTGCCGAGCATCTGTTCGCAAGCACGCAAGGTTGTTTTTTTTCCATGGGTCTCGATGGTCACACGTTGCATGCCTGTTGAAAAAGATACGCAGTTGCTAATGCTTAGCTTCATTGTTCATAAATCAGCGGCAGTGTTGCTACAGCTGTAGTACAGTCTGTTTTGCATTTCAAGACAAAAATCTTTTTTTGTTCAACAGATTGGGCTGCTTCTCATCTGTATCTTAACGGGGCAGTTATTTGTATCGCTAATTATGAGAAAGAAAGTCTTGAATCATGTTAAAAGACCATATCGTAAGAGTTTACCACACTGTAAAATAATTTTGAGGACTAAACTCAACATTTATTTTCAATGTTGCATTGAAAATTAGCTCAATGAACAATGGATAAATCAATATGAAAATTTATTTTGACATTCATTTTCATTTTTTTCATTTTAATTGCCTTTTTTTCACACACAAAATCCTTTTTATTTATTATTTTTTTATTTTGTTTTTAATCTGACTCTTGCATGCATGTAACACATTTTCATAAAGTTGAAAAAATGTATAAAGTCATACATTTACTACATAAAACTCAAAAATTTCTTCATTTTGAATAAATATATATTTACAAGCATAGTGCCTTTAGCTGTACATAAAAGCATCAGATATTTATTTTTTTCACCATTCAATGACACATTTTTGTTCGGTATTCCCGAAGTGTTATTTGTTGTTCCTGTTATTATTGTATTTTCTGGATTTTACTTTCTTTAACTAGACGACTCTTGTTTTTGCAAGTTCAAAAGCACTAGCAATGGTGCAAACTCACTGGATATTTACAACAGTAGCACTTGTGAGTGTTACGGAGGCCAGTTGCGATGTGTATTATTGTTTTGTACATATTCTGGCAGGAGATATTTGTCTATGGAATGAACATATTTTTATATAAGGCCAGAACATTAAGCAGATGATGTTCACGCTTAGTTAACATGTGCTTTTTATCTTCTCATGTTCAGTTTTTTTTATATTTAGTTCTCAGGAGTTTGAACGATTATTTTGTACATATTAGAGTTATACAAATGATTGATGACTTACAAATCATTTTGGAAATAAGGGACAGACGTTGCTTTGTTTTTGATGCCTTCTGTTTATAATAAAAAAGTTATTTTTGAACACGTCAAAGTGTTTGTGATTTTTATATGTTGTGTAACACTAACACTGTAACATAAATCGTTTGAACCATTTTGTGATTTTGGATAAAATAAATTAATAGTTCAGCCAGTAATAATTTACTTGCTTTCCTATAATTCCAAGCAATTTATTTGTCTGGAACACATAAGGGTATATTTGGCACAATGTTCAAGCTGCTCTTTTCCATACAATGACTAAGAATAAAGCTGTTAAAACAGCACTGAACTGAGGAGGGCGTAAATAAAAATGTAACTTTTTTTCACAGCCAATGCTTGCTAAGCATTTTGAGGTGTCAAGTTTAAATATGTATGAGTGTGACTGAGCTTGAAAGCCATGATACTGCAAAAGACAGACAGACTGAAGTATTTGGTCTCATTTTCCAATTAAAATGGCTAAAACCTCTTGAAACAAGAGAAACTTGCTTGAGAAGCAACACATTAAGACTTATTTTTAGAGAATACATCACTATTTTAATATATTTACACGCATGTTGCATAGTGTCTTTGGCTTACATAAAAGCATCACTGACATTTTTTTTAGCATTCATTCTTTTCCCTTCTGTATTCCCCAAAACAGAAAAATTTAATATTTTTTTTATTCAAGATACAATGTAAATAAGATTGTATGCAGTGTTGCAGAATAAATTGATCTTGTTTTATGGACTTTATGTTAGGTCATTTTTGCCATAAACAATAAAAGACAGCAAATACTGACTTCCTCACACAAAGCTATCGACTCAACAGATTTGGAAAATAGACAACTAAACTACCTTTGTTATTTTAATAGCTCTTTTTTAAACTTAACGGCTTCTTGATACTTTTACAGAATGAGCAGTTTGGACTTTCTCATTTTGTGCTCGGCAGACAAAATAATGTCTTACGGCTGTGTAGCAATATAAGAGTGAGAAAATGATGACAGAATTTACATATTGGCCAAACTACATCCCTTTAATCTTCAAATATTGTCAATAACCAGATAAAGCTGTTGGAGGCAGGGAGGTCCAATCAGTCACGGACCCGAACTATGCGCTTTTTTGTCATCGATTTGTGTCAGCAGAATATTATGCACCTCTGAAAGGATTAAGGGTGTTTGTGTTTTGGCATACCAACAAAGTAAAGTCTGTTTCTTCATTGAAAAGTTCTACTTTATGGGACCGGATTAGATTTAACTGAACTTCACCACAAAATGGGACCGAAAAGCCACGTCCCCAAAGGCCCCATGTGAAAGAATGCTTCGCACCTGGGATTATTGGCTACTGACCCGACGCATCACCCTCCATTAGGTCCAACTCAGCACCCTCTCCATCACTGGGAGGGAAAATAGATTTCTCGCAATGAGAGGTAAACGATCACATCAGCACAGCCCTGATGCATCATGCTGTCTATTCTTCTCTGTATTGACTAACCACTCAAAAACATAGACACCACCCACACACAACATCAGCTCTGGATCTGCCCCACCAGAACAGCATTGAATATTTCTCCCTGCTGTTGATTGATTCTGCAATGCAATCCTGAAGAAGAAAAAAGCGATACCCCCTGAAGCTTCAGCCTTATTCCAGTAGCCTTCTCCAATATTTTTTGTTGGAATGTATTTAGGAGACACTTTCTTCTAAAGTGACCTATTTGGAATAATGTAACTGAAACTTAAAGTTGACATTTACATTTATGCATTTAGCAGACGCTTTTATCCAAAGCGACTTACAATTCCATTCAGGTTATACATTTTTTGTCAGTATACATCAAACATCAAACTCATCCTTGTCAGCAGCTTTCAGTGTTTTTAGGGAAAACTCTAGGAGGCAAGCAGACCCTCGGTCACCCCTCATGTCCTACCCTCTGTCATGCTTTCAGCACTCAAGTGGCTCTAGTGTCTTCTTTGCAGCGGGACATCTTTTGTGTTGTGGTGTTGTTTCACCGCAGTGGCCCCAATCTCATCCATCACTGCTTTCAGCAGCACGTTTGTCCAGTTTGAGTATAAATATCTCGCTGCTGGTGGCCTCAAGTTTCCTTCTCCCTGCTTCTCTAATTTCAGCAATTTTTCATATGCATCACCTCTTCTAGACGTTCTTCACTTATCACATCTAAAACATGAAATCGTGTTGTTCTGGAGTAAATCTCTTGTCCAAAATCACACTTCTTGGACTAGTTATCCACCTTTTTCTTCAACGCAGAAGTTAGCCTATGTGTGAGACTTCCGGTTTATTAGCAGCTATAGGTAAATAACGAGGCGAATAACAACGTGCAGTAAACAGTAAAACTATTTGCACTACAAACCAGTATATTCATAATTAAGATAAAACATTAAAATAATATAAGACACACCAATTTTCAATATCAAGCAGCAAAACTAACTGTTTTGTACAGCTAAAAATGGCTGGGCGTAGATGAAACCGGAAGCTAGACCCATAGAATTTACAAATGGCCACGCCCATTTTTACAGCAAGAAAATGGTGGATAGTTAAACAGAAAATAAAAAAATGATTTTGTATATCCATTTATTTTTATTACGAATTATATTATCAGCAAATAAAATAATCATGAGTTGTTAATTTTATTGTAATATTTTAATGATTTTAGTTTTTTGTAAAAAAATAAAACAAATCCTTAAAACAATATAAAGTACAGTGGCCGAGAGAGCTCAACACGCTGCAACACATGCTACACATGCTAATAGAAAAAGCACCAGCAAATTAAGAAACTATCTTCATCAGTTTGACAGCACATACTCATAAAACAATCAAATTTAGAAACACGCTGCAAAAACTGAAACGCTCTGCAAATGCCCTGACACAACACAAACAAATACAGAAACACATGTCCGAGGTTCATCACTTGTTGCGGCAGTTTTCTTAAAAATGAAACGCAGATGGTCTGCAGATTTGCAGCATGTTTGGTTCTGTATCGTTTTGCAGTGCTTTTCTGTTTTTTGTCGCATTGGGAGTTATTGCAGCATGTGTGTTGTTGAACTGATGAATATGGTTTCTTAATTTGCTGGTGTTTTTTATTTTTTTATTTGCAGTGCGTTGAGCTCTCTCAGCCACCGTAATAAAATTACTTTAGGCAAAACACTGCAGAAGATTCTGAAGTCAGATTCTAAATCCCAGAATTTGTCCTCAAACGTTTGGGCCCCACTGTAACTACACTTAAAAGATGAGTAACACCATTAAATATCAGGGTATTGTTCACCATGCTCTCCTGTATCTACTTAAATGTTGTTCAAATGTTCTCTGGTCAGAAACTGGGACTCCCACTGGTATTCCAGCAGCTTGGATTTAAAGGTTGTAGAGCAGGCTACTCTCATTCTTGTTCATCCTAGAAAAAAATGAGCACAAGATCACACCATTGTTGGCTAATGAACACAAACCAAGCATCGGGGAGCTCACATCAAAGGCCACAACTGACACAGCAGAACACAGAAATTGTCTGAGCTCATGGATTTGGAAATAATGAAATGCTTCAGAGGGGGAGACAGTGGGTGATAGTTAAAACACAAAGTGGGGTCCTGTGAAAATAATCCAGAAAACAAAATAGTGTTGCAATAATTCTGTTTTAAACAAGTGTTCACTTTGGAGCCATGCTTCACGTCTGATTATGTGAGTGACTCTGGAGGTTAATGTGGGAATGTAGGGGTTTTGAAGAGGTTCTTCTTTCATCAGCAGAAAAATGCAGTCTCCATAGAAACTTGGCTTGCTGCGCTCTGTGAATGAGGACAAGTGATTGAGCACGACAGGCCTCTCCAATATTTACCAAATGACTCCCACGACTGTTTGTTGTTTAGTGTTTCTTCACTCGCAGAGAAACAGCAGCCAACTGCATTCTCAGACACTTGTTAAGCTTGTTAAATTGACAGTAATTTATTAGCAGCTGTGTTTACCATAACTTTTGTACTAAATACAATGACAATGTAGTACAATAGCTTACATTAATAAATAACTAGCATACAATAACAGAGACAATGTGTAATTATGTGTAATAAATGTGTAATAAATTAATCTAGAAATAATACATATACACACAAATTTTCACTGTTTCCTATATCTGTCTATCATCTGTTTGTCTGTCTGTCTGTCTGTCTGTCTGTCTATCCATCCATCCATCCATCCATCTATATATGTTTGTGTATACAGTCATAGAAAGTACATATATCATAAAATGTTATGAATTAATATTAATATCATAATTTTAATAATAATTTTGATAATCGAGATAGTGTAACATTTGTATAAAATAACAAACAATATTGTGCTGTACAGTAAAATTAAGTATTTTTATCTTGTTAAAAGCCTATTTTACCGCACATGGTAAACTAACTTACACTTAATTACTGTATATTTTTTACATTATTTTCCTGTTAAAATTCTATTTGTTTTTATAAAACATTTAAAGGGTACTGTCTCAACTGTGTAACTTTTTATTTAAAAAAGATATCCTAAACATTTACACAGACATTCATATGAGAAATGTTTAAATGAACCAGTGGACTCCTAATTGCTTTCTAAATTAGGCATTTTATATAGAGAAATGTCATAACTACAAGGCAACAAAAAACTGTGTTATTATTGAACCCCGGTGAGAGTGAGAAGAAAGACGGAATGGGTTATGTTTAATCACTGCGTTGAATTCTGGAGGCTTCAGGCAGTAAAGACAAAATGTGAGAAATTACTACAGAATCCATGAGAAACTTCAGATGTCTTGTGCATATCGGCTCCAACCATTCAACTAGTCTTGGGATCTGTTGAGAACCAGCACCTAAAAATACAGTTCAGTAGTTTGTGGTTTTGCTAATGAGAACATGTGTGATTTAAAGCTTCTCTCATGACCTGGGCTCTAATTGGCATCGTGGTATGTAAGCCCTGTGAACAATTTGGGTGGCCAACAATTTCATTGAAAACTGACAGTGAATTAACCACACAGTTATTTCAGTGCTGAAGCAGAAAACTGAAATCCTTTGAAACAATATAAAACCCAAAATCCCTGAAGTTCTGGGCCCTCATTTATCAACAATGCGTAGAAAAGGTTCGATATTTTGTCCTACGAATTAAATTTAGAACGTGCCTAAGTGCAAGAAAATCCGTATTTATCAAATGTGCGCACGCAGTTCTTACGCACACCAGTAAGTAATCATTGCTGATAAATCCCACATGTGTGTAAATAATAATAATAATTATTATTATTTGTTACATTTACATAGAACCTTTCTGGGTACTCAAAGCACTTTACGTAGAAGGGGGGAATCTCCTCAACCACCACCAGTGTGCAGCATCCAACTGGATGATGCGATGGCAGCCATATTGCACCAGAACGCCCACCACACACCAGCTAATTGGTGGAGAGGAGACAGACTGATGAAGCCAATCAGTGTATGGGGATTATTAGGAGGCCATGATGGTCAGATGCCAATGGGTAAATTTGGCCAGGATGCCGGATTTACACCCCTACTCTTTTTCGAAGAACATACTGGGATTTTTAATGACCACAGAGAGTCAGGACCTCGGTTTAACGTCTCATCTGAAGGATGGTGCTTTTTACAGTATAGTGTCCCCGTCACTACACTGGGGCATCAGGACCCACACAGACCACAGGGTGAGCACCCCCTGCTGGCTGCACTTCCAACAGCAACCTAATTTTCCCAGGAGGTCTTCTATCCAGGTACTGTCCAGGCTCAACCCTGCTTATCTTTAGTGGGTAACCGGTCTTGGGCTGCAGGGTGATATGGCTGCTAAATAATACCATGCTCGTTCCCATTCGCAGTCATTTGCATTTGGAAACGCCTCCAATTTAACCATATATGGTGACAACACTTCCCTTTAAAAATTATGTGATTGAAACCTTAACCCCTACTTAGAAGCTACTCTGTGCTCTTGCCAAGCAGATCAGTATGATCTTTGAAAACGTACTCCTTGTGGAACGCATTGTTTGCCAAGTCTTCCAATAACGCACGATAGGCCATTGCACTGAGACAAACATTTGTCACAGCTGTCTTTTATAGGGTTTGACACCAATTATGCAACGTGTCTGTTTAAAAACTACAAAAATTATCAATTGAGTTTGTATATAATGAAAGGAAACACAGGACATATGTGGATTGTTTAATGCATACTGTGACACTCTTAAATGCGTTTTATGTGTATTGTCGCTATTCTACCACTAGATTATCTGTGTAAGCATGCTCAGAGGTGTGCTTATATTTACACACATTTCTACGTACAAGTACAAGTTGGTAAATCTCATACTTTACATGAAACTGTTCTTATGCACTCATTACGCACACATCTGTGTGTATGCAATGTTGATAAATGAGGGCCCTGGACTTTTGGCTTCTTTAATGATTTTTGTTTTTTAAGATTTACCTAAATCTTTTGATTGTAAAACAATGTGCAGCCATCTGCCTCTCTTGTAATGTTTATTTTGCCAGTTCAATTCAATTTAATTCAAGATTATTTGTATAGCGCTTTTTACGATATAATCGTTGCAAAGCAGCTTTACATGAAATTAAGTTTCTACAATATATTTATGTATTGTAGAAACTTAATATATTTAATTTATGGCTAAATTTGCTTAATTCTGTATATTGTCTAAGGGGTTGGCTTCCCCTGAAGTCCTCTGAGGGGTTGGCATCATCTCTTCTCAGGTGTTTGGCTATCTCAGATCGTTTTAAAGGGTTGGATTCAGACTGAAGCTTGTGTAATTCATAGTTACCACAGCATGTAATCCCGTAGCAGAAACAGAGAAACAAATAGAGACATAATTAGCATAGCTGTTGTTTCATCCAAGTAAAAATGATTTGTACAACCAAAGCTAAAGCATAATATTTACATTTACATTTTTGTCATTATGTGTGTTCCCTGGGAATTTAACTCACAACATTTGTGCTGCTAACGCAATGCTCTACTACTGAGCCACAGGAACACATTTTAGACATAAACGGAAGATTTTAAATGGGTCTGTAATTTGCCAGTTTACTAGGATCTATTTGTGGTTTCTTAATAAGAGGCTTTTAATAACCGCCAGCTTGAAAGGTTTTGGGACATGATCTAAAGATGACGATGAGCTAATAATATTGACAAGCGATTATTCTGCTACAGGTAACAACTCTTTCAGTAATTTATTCGGTACAGGATCTAATAAACATGTTGTTGGTTTAGATGCAGTGATACGTTTATTTTGCTCATCCTGTCCTATAGTTGTAAAGCACTGCAGATTTTCTTTGAGCGCAATGAATGAAGCTGAAGTACTAGATGCTGCAGAATCTACATTGTTATTATATTTCTGATGTATTTTATCAGTGAAGAAATGCATAAAATCATTACTGCTAAACTGTGAAGGAATATTTAGATCGGGTGATGTCTGGATATTTTTTTAATCTAGCCACTGTGCTAAATACAAATCTTGGATTGTTTTGGTTATTATCTATGAGTTTGTGGATATGCTTGGTCCTGGCAGCTTTTAGAGCCTGTCTGTAGCTGGACATACTGTTTTTCTATACAATTTTAGAGACTTCCAAGTTTTATGGGGGCAACCGTTTTTAATGTATTGGAGAAGATAGTGCCCATGTTGCTAGTAATTTTGTCTAGTTCATTTGTATGTATGGATACACAGAGCAGTTAAGATAAATCAGGCAGGTTATTTATGAATCTGTCTTTGGTGGTTGGAACAATAGTTCTGCCTGGACTATTGCTCTGAGCCATATAGTTAATATCAGTAATATGTAGCATGCACGATACAAAGAAATGGTCAGTAACATCATCACTTTGAGATACGATATCTATATCTCTAAGATCAATTCCATGCAATATAATTAAATCTATCATATGATTAAAGCGATGAGTGGGCCCAGTGATGTTTTGCTTGACTCCAAAATTGTTTATTAGGTCAGTAAATGCAAGTCCTAATGCTTAATTTGTATTATAAACGTGAAATGTTAAAATCTCGGACAATTAGCGCTTTATCAACATTAACCAATAAGTATGAGAGGAAATCTGCAAATTCTTTTAGAAAATCTGTATATGGCCCTGGCGGTCTATACACATTAGCCAGAGCAAGAGATAGGACAGATTTATTTTGCATATCTGACAGTGTAATATTAAGCAGAAGTATTTCGAATGAGTTAAACCTGTATCCGTGTTTTCTGAGTAACCTAAGATCCTCACTATGAGTAGCAATTATAAAAGTAGCTTTGGTGGAGTAGAAAGTAGCTTGGTGGAGTAGATTTGGTTATAATCCAGGTTTAGTTAGGTTTCAGTACATCAAAACTATAATCTGTAATCATTTAATTTACAATAACTGCTTTAGGTGCAAGTGACCTAATGTTTAGGAGCCCAAGCTTTAAAAATAGTTTTTGTTGAATTTTTCTGGTTTAATAACGATCAGATTTTTTCTAGATCCTACATTAAATGTATATTTTGACCTCACTGTTGGGGGGAAGACACACAGTCTCTATAGATTGTGCAATGCAAGTATTTCTATTATGTAAGTGGGTAGAACAAAAATCATCATAGCAGTTATTTGAGAATTAGCTTACTAGTCAGATGGAACATAGCATTCTGGAGATGTTATCCGACAGGAATTCTGCTCCGACTCTGCTGGGGTGCAGGCCATCATCACGAAAAATCCTAGGACACTCCCAGAAAAGATTCCAATTATTAACAAAGAGCAATTTCTGTTCTTTACACAATGACAACAACCATTTGTTTAAAGCAAACAGTCTACTGAACCTTTCGTGTCATCGTCGATACATGGGAAGCGGTCCTGAAATGACGATCGTCGTCGCGGGCGATGTGTTGCATCCCATCTCAATCAGGCTCCTAAAGTCCCTCTTCAGTGTCTCTGTCTGCCGCATCTTGATCTCGTTAACCCCCAACCAATTTTTGCCTGTATAGAACAACAGCTACGCTAATTGTCTTTATTTGTTTCTCTGTTACTGCCACTAGGAATTACACAATTTTCAGTCTGGATCCAACCCTTAAATGATCTGAGATGACCGAACAGCTGAGAAGAGATGATCCCAACCCCTCGGAGGACCTCAGAGGAAGCCAACCATCAGCGATTATACTGAATTAATACTAATTTTGCCATACGTTAAAAATATTGAGTGGATCAACAGCTACAATTGTCTTTATTTGTTTCTCTGTTATAAAATTACTAGTCTTTTAAATGAAGACTGAGAAGAGATGAATCGGAGGACCTTCAGCGATTATACTGAATGCCATACGTTGAGTTTCTACACTATTTTAGAAACTTAATTTCCTGTGAAGTCGATAAAAAGCGCTAAACAAATAATCTTGAATTGAGCATCAGCCCAGGATGTTTCCAGCGTTGCTCTCCGCTTCCTCAGCTAGGCCTGCTTCCCCAGCAGCTCACAGATCTGCTTCTCCACAGCCTCCAGCTCCAGCTGCACCAAATGCAGCTTGAATGTGTCATCACCTGCACTCAAAGGTAGACACAAATCCGCCATTAAAGCAAATAACAGTGAAACAATGGTAAATGTGTGTGAATAGGGTATTAGCTGTTTTAGCGGCAGCAATGGCAGTGAGGCACTTGTGTTTATCCCTCCTGTTGTGCTGCTAACAGGTGGACAGTAACCAGACAAGAACCCCAAGAAAACACACAGCGGCGTCTCAGAATGGGCATTATGTGGGTTTAAAGACTGTATATTTAGACTATATGAAAGTATATTCATAGTGTGTGTGCACATGGTCACTCATCGACACTGCCTCTATCATTAAAACATCTATCAACATCTGTTTTTTTATTTACCAAAGCGTCTATAGTTGCTGCCATATTAAAACTTGGAGAAAGATTTTACATTTCTCTCTATATCTCACAGATTGCTACAAATCGAACTGAAGTATTTGAATATTAGAAATATGTACACTACTGTTTTAGGGGTTTAGAGTATAGGTTATTTTGAATATTTTTTTTTAAATGTATTTTATAAAAAATATTATGTTGTTTTTTAATCATTTTAATTATTAATTTTATTCAAGGGTGCTTTGAATTGATTTTAAAAAATGACATTGGATATGTGTTTCGTTACACACATGCAAGGGTTTAAATAAATGTAGTTCCTTAAAGTGTTTTTCAGAGAATCCCAAAAAATATTTAGCAGCACTCTGTAAAATTTACAGTAACTTACTGCCAATTTTGGTTGCCAGTAAGACTGTACATTTAAAACAGTTCTGTAAATCGTTAATTACAATTGTGTGCTATAAAACCCTTGCATACTGTAAAATTGTTGTAATGGTGTGTAAACATTTGGTTAACTTATTTCATTTGAGTCCACTGAGAAGGAATATTTCTTAGCATAAAACTGCAAACACTTAATTTGTAATAGTAAAGTTACTATTGGAATTGAGAACCTCTGCTTTAGATAAACTAACAATTGTGCTTTATTGTTTATTTATTGCTGAAGAGTGTTGAACGTATTCTCCTGCCTGCTACTGTTCAGACGTGAATTTACTTTTCCTTCAGCATGAGGTTTATTCATTACACTTTTTGGTGTGAAAGGGCTTTTATATTTGCTATAAATAGAACTTCTTGTATTAAAAACAAACAATCAAGCCCTGCTCATATTTCAAAAGTAACGCAAAAGTAATGTAACGCATTACTTTCCATAAAAAGTAACTAAGTAATGTAATTAGTTACTTTTTTAGGAAGTAACGCATTATTGTAATGCATTACTTTTAAAAGTAACTTTCCCCAACACTGATGTTCACTGTATCAGAAACTCTACTGTTACTGTCTTTAAATAAAGCAGCAGAACATCAGTGTTTGTGGCTCATCATTGACTGAAGCACAGGCTCTACTCTCCAGCACAATGGTGACCCACAAAACTAAATTAAACTAACAGATACAGTTCAGTTAAACATTTACTCTCCTTATAGATATTTATGTGATTAATGAAGTGATGAATGTGCTTTAGAGATGAACAGCTGCTGTTAACAAGCAGAATCACTGAATGAAAGAGAAACACAAGAACTGACTTTAGTTACAGCCTTAGATGAACTCAAATTAAATAAAAGACAACCTTAAATCTCTCAAGATCTGGTTAAACAACTCCACAAACAGCATTAACAGCTTCACAAATGAATAACCACACTGACGCCATTTCTGCCAGACGTCTACAGAAATTAACAGAAGTTAAGATGTTAGTTTTGTTGACACTACCATAATGAAGATCAGTATTTGCTTTAGTTGTGCTCTTGAACCTTGACTTTATAACATTAACTTTTCATTGGCTACTGTAATCACGCATTTTTAAATACATTTATTGTGGCAATAAAAAGCAAAGACAAAGTTTTTAAAACTGTTGATTATGTTTTGCTAATGATATAATCGTCATTAAAACACCAGGTTCACTGATTTTATCTGGTGTCTCTTCTCTTATGAAACCAAAGTTGTTATAATAATACATTAGCACAAAACAAGCAGGCTGTTATGAAAGATTGTTAAAAACAAAAAAACTGTTAAATGCTATGAAACACACATCAAGAATCAGCGTATGAATCTCATCTCAACGGTGCCAATCCCCAAAATAAATAAACAGATAAACTCTGAACATCACAAAACATGCTTCTAATATTCAACACAAAAACAAAAGCATTAGTAAGAATTAAATACAATAAGTGACAAATGTATTCATGCAATGTTGCTGGGATCATGACTGTGCTGTTACCCAGCATGCATTGCAGCATGAAGCTTTTGATTGTCACTATTGTTGAGATCATATGCTATTCTTGATGTCTGTGTATGACTAAATTATGCCGTATCACTAAATGTTTTGTGCATAAGTTTTTAAAATCCTTCCGTAGCATATTGTCAACCCATGCAGGGTCAAATAGCTATTATAAACAACACCAAAAAAAACAAAAAAAAAAAACATGTCATGACTAACCACTGAATGAGATAAGAGATAAGGCCAAAAGATAATGATTATATCACTATCAATAATTAATCAAAACCACATAATCTATAACAAATGTTCTTTACAAACACAGTTAAAGCAGCCAGAAAAAAAGCTAAGATTAAATATCAAGGGTCAAGATCCCAACCAGTGGCGTAGCAAGTCAGCCCTGGGCCTATCTGCAAAAAATGTGTACCCCCCAAAATAATATAGGCTCCAACTCGCTTAACTTGTTGATTTGTATGATGAAAATACCGTTACATGACTATTCAAAAGCTATTTTAAACTACGGTATAAATGCTTGGAAATTATATTTAACGTTTTCAAGTCGTTTTCAAACATTCATTGCACGCAAGCCACCCAATAATTGCAATAAGCTTTGTGTTTTTTTATTATAACACAAAGTTTCATCTTTCTGTAAATTTTTTGATCAAATACAAACAATAAATGTGTTTTGTGCTCTTGTATTTGTAGTGAGGTAACTACATTCGCCTCAGTTCAAGCTGAATTGGAATCATTGATATGTTCCTCTTTAATATTAGCATCACAAAATTAACATGAATAAATATTTGAATGCATATTGAAAAAATAAATCACAACAATTTATACAAACAAATGTCTCCTGAAATCGATCAATTAGAGTTTAAAAAATATCTATAAGCCTACGTGTTATTGCTGATTTTTGTGTTTAGAACAACAGGTTGGATGCCACAGACCTTTTTTTTGCGGAGTGTAAATTGCACAAAAACAAACAAAACAAAAATAAAAAACACTTTGCCATTTAGAACCAAAATGTTACTTTTTAATGGCCGCAAAAGCAGCTGTGAAAAAGGGAAGCGAGAGAGAGAAAAAAGCCACAGGCTCGGGTCAGACTCCGGTGGAGAAATCTGATAAGCTGTCAGACAAGGACCGGGCCCGTGCAAAGCTCTATCCTTTCTTTCAATTAAAAGTTCCCCCTCAGCTCGGCAGGCCACCAATCAGCCCAGGCCCATATGCACCTGCATACCCTGCATTTCCAGACGCTACGCCACTGATCCCAACTAAAGCAAACCCTGATCCCCACAATGGTGAGGTCAAACAAAACGTTTTCAATAAAACATCTGTTCATTCTGTTCATTCTCAAATAATGTGTTTAAACATATGGCAGAAATAAAGTCAAATTGTAGTGGAGTTGTTTAATCAGATCTTGAGAGACTAATCTAAGGCTGTGGCTGAAGTCAGTTGTAGTTCTTGTTTCTCTTTCATTCAGTGATTCTGCTTGTTAACAGCAGGTGTTATCTATAAGGAGAGTAAATGTTTAACTGAGCTGTATTATTTTGCACAAGAGAGATATGTTAGTTTAATTTAGTTTTGTGGGTCACCATTGTGCTGGAGAGTAGAACCTGTGCTTCAGTCAATGATGAGCCACAAACAGTGATGTTCTGCTGCTTTATTTAAGGTAAATTTTGGAATCAGTGTATTGTATCGATCTAAAAAAAAATGATTTTAATGTTTGAAAAAAACTTGCTCTGCAACTTATATTACCTTTCTTTGATTATGCGGATGTAGTTTATCAGAATACAAGCAAAACTAATCTTTTGCTTCTTACTACAGCTTATAATAAGTTGTGCAAATGTGTTAATGAATATTCTTATGATACACATCACTGTATTATGTATGCTTTGCTTAAATGGTTTCCACTCAATATCAGAAGACATATTCATTAGTTGCAATTTATATTCAAATGTATTCATTTTAATTATCCTAATTATTTACGTCAGAATTTGATATTATACTCTTCTCCATATGATTTAAGACATTCTGCGTATTTTTTTTTTACTCCTTTAGTTAAGAAAGTGTTTGGGAAAAAGGCATTTAGGTACAAGGCTCCAGCTGATTGGAATAATTTACCCTCAAATGTGTGTTCTTTGACTTCTTTTTATAGGTTCAAGAAAGGATTGTATTCCTGTTTTGAAATTTCTTGTAATTGCTTTGGATGATGTGTATAATTATCTGTTTTTTGTTTTGTTTTTGTTTTTTATATTGTAGTATGGTATTTTGTTTTGATTGGGGTGATTGTTGTTGTTGTTTGTTTTGTGTTATGTTTTTTTCATTTTTGTGTAATAGGACCCCCTTGAAAACGAGATGATGCATCTCAAGGGGTTTATCCCAAATAACATTTATTGATTGATTGATTTATTTAAAGACAGTAACAATAGAGTTGCTGATACAGTGATCATCTTTTTGTTAAGTGTATTTAAATAAGCTGTAACATTTGAAAACTATACAATTACAAATTAAGTTACTTTAAAAATTACATAAGTTTATAATATTTCACAATTGTACTGTTTTACAGTAAAAATGCAGTATCAGTAATAAGACAGTTCTTGTAAAAACATAAATACATTTAACATAACTTGTATGTTCCAACAGTAAAAGTACCACTAAAATATTTATAATAAGAAAGAATAATATAATTTAATATAATACAATACAATACAATACAACAATACAATACAATACAATACAATACAATACAATAATAATATAAAACAATACAATAAATACAATACAATTAAATATAAATATTTAAATGAATAAAAAAACATCTTAGATTTAGACATAAAAAAGCACATCAAATATATGACTTTACCTTTATCTCAAATAAATAAATACTTTATAAAATAATTTGTACTATTTCACATACCAGTAGTACAATTACATTTCAATACATGTTTATTACCACCGTCCCACCCCTCAACCCTCCATCTGCCCTACAATAAGCAACTTAGCAGCTGTTCAGTAAAACGTTCTTGCTGCAGTCATTTGCTTTGATTAATTGCTGTTCCTTCATGATTATTTTAATGAAAGCTAAGGAGACCAGGGATTAAGGCATCCCAGTTTTAAAAAGATTTTGCTATATTTTTAAGGCTGGTCCACCACAAAATACATTCTACAATGGCAGGGAAGAGGATGAGGTTAAAGAGTCTAATAAATTGCTTATGATAGAATGTTAGGGGAACAGCCAGCCTTTAAAAAGCCATTAAAGGCAAGCAGCTTGAAGTCCTAATTACAGGGACTTAACATCGGGCTGTGCTGCATTCATGCTGTGACGGTCAGAAGTTAGCCTCTGCTTTGGCCTGCTGCGCTAGAGGAAGCAAATACTCTCCCTGTCAAAGCAATGAAGAGTTGCGCAGCGCATTGCTAAGATTTTCAGTCACATTGCCAAGAAACCAAATGAGAAGAGAAAACGGTAAGAATGCAAATGCACACTTCAGTGTTTAATAGCACTTGACTTTATTCATGGTTACACCCAAAAAAGCCATTAAAATGTATAATAAATGCGTCTAAATTGCCCCTGAATGCTCTATTATGTGTCTGTGCCAACTAAAATTCCACAGGAAGAAAGATGAACTGTGGAGGAAACGGACAAGAAAAGAGCTAAGCATTTCTCTACATTTCTCTAAGCATTTCGAGCCGAAAAGGCAACTATAAGGAAGTATTCACGTAACACCTCTTAACCTTGGCCTGCTCTGTTTCCTTCAGTGTGATTTCTCCTCTGGGCCCCTGTTGCAGTTTTCTAATCAATACCACATTGCGGGTAAACTAATGTCATACTCTTTATGTAATGTTATTAGTTGCCAAATGTTTTACATGGTGCATTAACTAAATTTATTGAAATTCTGTACACAACATACCCCGATAAATTACTCAAAGACAAAATATAAAAATATTTTGCCTTGTTCATTGTTTGAGAAAGGATGCAGGGGCTAAACGTTTTATAGCAAAATGCAGACACAATTTAATCTTGCTGTCAAAATAGTCTGTTTGGCTTAGGTTTTAATTTGTCTAATGGCTGATGCAAGCAGCACTGTGTTTGATCTTAAAATGTGCACTTTGTTTGTGGAATATTAAACTCACAATGTAAACAATGAAAATGTTCATTTTAGTCAGTGGAAAGAGAACAAAACAAAACAAAAACATAAAACTAAACAACTTTTTAGGCCTAAGGGGCCATTCACACAGACCATGTTTACGCGGTTAAAAAACACAATACAAATGGGCCTAAAACATGTTTTTTTGAACATTGCATCATGCCGAGACACTTCAAAAGCGGCGAGGCTCAAGCACAATAGTCAAACATCCATCTAGTAAGATTGTTAAAGTAGTGCAGTGGAACGGAAAAAAAAACGTATCCACAAGTGTGTAAACAGACGTGTTTTACTAAGGCAGCTTTTTTGGGAAATATGTACTTTTTTGTACACGTTGTGTTCTCTAAACTGCCACAAGGGGAGCTATAGTGTAAATATTTGCTTATGGTCAGTTTTGTCTCTTTCATATATAGACGTGCGCATTACCGCCACTGAATAAAACATTTAAAAACATAATTGCAACTTTATATTTCACAATTCTGACTTTTTTCTCTCGCAGTTCTTACTAACTATGAGATATAAAGTCTAATTCTTCTGAGGATGAAAAGACTGATTAATTGCTTACAATTGTGAGCTTATATTCTACAGTTCTGACTTTATAACTTACAAAGTCAGAATTGTGAGATATTAACTCAGAATTCAGAGAAAAAAAGAATTGGACAAAGTAAAAAAAAATTAAAGTCAGAATTTTGCGCTTATATGTCGCAATTCTGACTTTTTTTCAAAGTATTATGAGTTTAAATCTTGCATTAGTACTAATTATTTTCTCGCAGGTGAGAGTTTATCATGCAATTCTGACTTTATTTCTCAACATTGCAACTTCTCGCAATTTTAAGGCAAGGCAAGGCATTATTATA